>JAOTOL010001602.1:2457500-2485950 GCA_034440575.1 Imbricaverruca yamaguchii
GAACATTGTTGCTTTTGGCTTCCTTCCTTCCGTGTTCTCATCTCGTCCAGCAGGTGTTCCCTGTTTTTGTTCCTAATGTTTCCACGTAGTTAGCCATATGCTCCGTTTAATTTTCGGCCAGTTCGATGCCGGGGTAAAGTCGGTCAGCAGTGATGTTTCCGGACCCATTGCCGAGGACGGGCTGTGCCGGGTGTTTTCCGATGTTGTCAGCATTGGTGACGGTACGGCACTGTTAACCACTACCGCTAAATCTCCAACAGGTGGTGTGTAATCCAGGGCTCGGATCTTCTGCTCGATCCGTACATGGGGCAGCATGTTGATCATGTATTGAAGAATGGTTAACTTCCAGCAGTAGCTTGATATTATGTTTGGCAGCCAAGTCATAGCTGTATATGTTCGAACTTGCCAGCCACTGCCTCGCCTCGTCGCAGTAGCTGGTATGGCGAGCTGATGTGCTGAGCCAGTGTCGATGTGCCGATGACCGGCCGACGGCCTCTCGTGACTTACACGAATCACGTGCGGTACAGCTGGTTATGTGGTACGGCCGTCCGTCAATGACGTGCAGAGGCCCCCAGCGCTCAGACGTCATTGAAGAGTTGACGAGGGTGGACTGCTACGCTGCTCTTAGCAAAGTCTACGTGGGTCGCCTGTCACACGCCCGACTGTCGCTTCGCTGTCTGCTGCCAAAGTCCTGTCAGTAGAAAGCAGTTAGCAGCAGTTCTCCCGAACCCAGTATTCGCATTATTAGACGAATATTATTAGACGAAATTTCCGAACATATCACAATCCACAGAAGATCCGGAACTGCAGGCGGAACAAACTTCTCTGCAATGTTGCTGTGATCTCGGATCAGGTTAGCTGCAATGATGGCAATATCATCGATAACTGCCGCTGCCTGACATGAAGACCAAAGCTGGATGAGATGAAGGTCAAATTTCTTGTTCAAGATACAATTGGTCTGGTGATTAAGTACGTACAGTAGTTGCTGCTGTTTCTCATGGGGAAGAATATTGAAGATCCAAGACCAATACCAAGTCCAATATCAGGATCCAGGTGCATGAAGCCACCTCAGCAGGAATTCGAATTTTTAGCCACTGTAAATGAACAAGACTAGCACCAGCATCAAAACATATTGTACCGCAAGACCTGGACTGGATTAGGGCCACTACACATCTGGCACCATCTGGAATTAATGTGTGGAAGTATTTCGGAGCAACTTTGAAAGCTGGAATTCCGCTTTGAAACTTAATTGAGGCTTATTAATACAATTGTTTTTCAAGCCATATACGAGTGGTCATTTCGAGTGCTACAGCCAAAATCTGGAACAGATGCTCCGTGATATAAGACTGCTACCTGTATTTAAGCTACACAATATGAACAGTTGGGATTTAAGCTGCACAAATTTGATGATAATTAGCCTATCAAACATTTAAAGTTATGCAGTGAGACATTGAGTTACGTGGAACATTATTAATGGAACGGAAGAAAAGCAGTATTATATTAGAGTACGAAGATAAAGGTGATGCATAGCTTACATTGAACTATGGTTTCTGGCGAATTCCAGTTCACTTTAAAATTGATGGCATCAACGTTGAAAAACATAATTGAATTGAGGACGGATATGGAAAGGAAAAGACACACACGGAAAAAAAACAAAAGGTATCTTGGATTGAACCATCCGCCTTAAAATTGTGAATGAAAATAAAATCAGACCTCTTTGTTCTCCCTAAGCTCAATCTATATTCTGAAGTACCTTCATTAAAGAACATAAAGGTAACAAGTCGCCGGCGTCGATGTTCCCGCCGACGGGCCCCGACGACCGGAGCACGGCGGCTGCCCGGCGAGACCCTGCTGCATGCGTGAGCGAGCACCTCTCGTGGCGCGTGTATTGCTTTGACAAGTCGTGGGTACCAATTTGGCAAACCGTGATGCATGTTGTGGCATGACAAAACAGGCACACGCAACATGTCTGCTTATTCCCCGGCCTTTATGAATTTGACCATGTGGGTAATAGATACCTAAAGTGGCATTACGTCGTACCAGAATATGATCTTACCAGAACCTACACCATGAAGTGGTGTTCTGATTAGTTATTACCAACAGATTGACAATGACAGGAGAATTAATTAATGACATCAGTCGGTGATAACTCTTAAAACCAAAATTAAATTAAAAAAAAAAAAAAAGTAATTCGTTGGTATCATTTACTGAAATAGTTGTGTTGGCCGCGGCATGCCCCCGAGAACAAGCCATATCTCGTCGACCTGATTGCAATTGCATATAATTGCAATTGCAGAAACTTCAAATTTTCAGATAATCCAAATGAAGGACCAAGCAGCTATTGAACAAATAAAACGTCCAATTTTAATAGTTCAGGTGGTACCGCACAAAAAAAAAACACTTCGGGCATCCATTCACCCGCCCCACACCTTAGGCGCTGCCGGGGTTAAATGGATGAGATGCACAGTCCAGTTGAATTTCCGCGGAAATCTAACATCTCAGGAAATCTTATTCTGTGCAATTCTCCTGTACAATCATTATTCTTACCATAGCTGATCTCTTGTGACTGAAACATTGAGTTAAAGTGTAAAATCCGGTACTGATGTGTTTGTCTCGTGCGATGCAATCCTTTGACTTTGTTGTAGGCGTTATCTGCAATACGAATGTTTCATTTGAGTATTTTCTCCCAAATTTATCCGTTTTTTCACTCTCTTCCGTTTGTTTTTCCCTTAAAATAACTGGAATAAAATGGGCACCGCATGATTACGACCACTATTGGTCAGATAAAAACGACGTCTTTCTTCTTCAAGACTATCCTAACCGTATAAGCGGTGTTGTTTTATATACTTTTGAGGGAGCACGTTCCCCGACTCTCCCCCACCCAATAAATTCAACATTTTTTTATGGGACCCTATAGAGTGTATCCCTCCCCCCCCCACTTGAGCCCGCCCATTGCCTTTCTTGTATTGTGCCTCTCCCCGAATTATTAACCCGCGCGATCTCTTCGGTTAGATCCTCACACCCCGTCTCGGGTAGGGGGCGGATTGTAACCCCCTCTAAAATCTTAACTAAGCGCTACACGAAAACGAAAGAGGTGTCATCGGAAAACACTCGACGAGTAGGCCCCGGATCACACCCCAAAACAATTTTCCAAAAAGTGACGTAACTAGGGGGCTAGATTGTCACGACTTTTCACTACTTTCATTATGTTTTTGGCTCTGGGGCAGTTCATTTTGGGGGATATTTGAAGAGGAAAATATTTTGGAATCAAAAGAGGACAGGGAAATCGACTAGAGCCATACAAGTTTTTGGCCCCAAAAAATACGTATTTCTTATTTCAAATTATGAGTTTCCAAGTTTTCCTTAATTTACCTTTCCAGATCGGTAGAGCAGACCGAGAAACATTGTTGGACGTTAACTTCCTCATATAAAAAAAGCTTACTTTAGCCGGAATCTTCGATTTGAACTCTAATAGGCAAAAATGTAAAATTAATAAGTCGTCAAAATACGGGGAAAATGAAAAATTCCTCTAGTACGTTTTGTTCCATCCCTAAAGATAAGCAAACGATGAAAGTCTCATTGAAATATCTGTATCCGTTAAAGCTTGACGACTGGTTGAACGTTTTTGGAGGTGGCCTCATTTGACCTTGACTAACTCGTGGACCCTAGACGACCTGACTTACAAATTTTGAAATAGCATGCCAAATTGATGTGGGAAAAGGTATGCCAAATTTTGGCGCACTGCCTCGCGCCATTCGTTCATCATCCACGAAAAACCTGAGGGGGCGATTGAAGACCCCCTGAGACGGTGCGATTTAATAAATGAACACCCGTTAACTGCATGCATGAAACAATGAAACACACATGACACCACCGCACACAGTTGGCAGAGTTTCCATAAAATGAAAGTAAAGATATCTATTCAAAGCGTGGGAATAAATGTGGTCCTAATTTCAATATGTAGCAATCCGGACAAGGGACTTGGACATCGCCGTCGCTAAAGAGAGTATGCAAGTAATGATGTTACAATAGTATATCATGAGATAGCTTCAATTGTTTGCATGTTTTTCTCATTGGAAGCAAATCATAGCGGAAAAAAATGCGGCAACATATGAAAAATAGCGCAGTATAACTTATTTTGACGAAGTCGAGGATAACTCAAGCATCGTCTTTGAAAGCAAGGGAGAACGCCATGGAACCTAAAAGCCTAAAGCAGAATCTAAAGGTGAATTTGATGGGTGGAAGTAAAGAACAAAACCGCTATGAGTAATCTGGGCATGAGCTGGTGAAGAAAAATATCCATATTGCCTTTAATTGGTGGACCGTTGTGCAGGTATGAGGTACTTCCTATCTACCTACGTACCTCAACCAATCACTATGCTTCATTGAGCGTGCCACTTCTTAGATAGGTGCCCAGATGGGCACTGCAAGGTGTATACATGTCAATCGCACTGAGGTGAAACGAACTTGTGCTAGCTCAGCAGCTTATGCTGCTAGAAATGAACTAGCTTTAGGTTGATGTATCTTTGCATTCATTAAATGAACTAGTTGTAAGTCTGGCATCACATATTTGTGTTTTGGTGCGAATGGAGCCGCGCCCATACCACGATCGACTCTGTGGTACTAACCACCTATCTGAAAAAGGACGAAACGAAGTTCCCAAAACTTACGATAGTAGCTCGAACACACAACCTTTCCCTGGGAAGCAAACGACCTGACTTTAGTTAAGTCTAGGCCGAATTCTTGCTGGGGTGGCTTTTTGGACCGGTCATATCGCTAAGCAGGGCGCATCGCGTGAGCATTGCCCCTCCCACCAATTCCGTGAATTACAGTTGAACGGCACAATTTCGGCCGATAGTTTAATGTGCATCCGACCCTCCCAACTGGGTGATAGACGCAAGCGCGTGAAGCGAATCGAAGTCTGTCTTGCCATGGCAATGAATATTGAAGCAGGGCAGTGCTCTTGCCAACTGGGCTACCGGCGACTTGACATTCCAACTGGCGACAAATATGTGCATGCACATTCTTCGGCATCTAAACACTTTTTCCAAGATTTTGTATTCGTATTGATATCTTCACAGTTCAAACGGCAAGGTCATCTCAGTTGTTGCTGAAAATTGACTTCAGAAATGGTCAGCTTCACCTGATATTGCGGCTGATCTATGTGACCATCCATAGCCAGTAAGTCTTCTTCCTGCAATAAATAAAACTGAATTTATAACGCCCGCTCGAAGTTGTTTCTCTATGTTCCTTGATCCTGATGATAACTGGGGACAGTTGAATCCCACCCCTGCCTTTGGAAACGCGCCCCTAGTAGTCCCACAATGCCAGTATTAAACGAGTGTTACTTGAATTTACACATATGAGTCAGCCGATTAATATTTTGACTCGATCATCAACACAATCTTCCGAGGAGTATCTTACGCTAACTCGCTGGTAATGGGTCTTCCACATGTGAGAACCTGGACATCAGTGGTGGATCGCAGTTAATGTTGGTGGTGCAAATGACGTAGTTTATGATGCCATTTTTTCAGTCAGGGCTCATGGAAGCTGTGCGTCCATAAACCTTAAAAAATACTGGTAATTATCAGCAATACTGGTCTGGCATTGGCAACAACTATATTCCATGGTGTTCTCCACCCATGCACCTGGATGCTACCAATCGGACACTAAGCTTGAATAGTTATTTATATTTGTTTGCCATTGTTCAGTGTTCAGAATCCGGTCAAGCCATTTTCATGACTCGATCATCTTTTTTGTCGTCATGTTATTCGCCAAGGAAATACATTGGAACATCATAGTGCATGTTGCATAGTGGTACATGTGGTTCCTGTTATCCGATGGTGTAACAATTAGTTGCTGGATTAAATGAAATGGTTTTCAACAAATCCATGTACATAGTGGTCACGTGTCCAGTGACAAAGAATAAGAGTCTACGGCTGTCCACAGGTCGCCTGGGTGTTCCAGCCAACCAGGCGACTTCTGACCGTTCAAGACAGAACCTTCACACAGGACAAAAGGGTGTCGGCTCAGTTCTTCCGCCATACAGAGGTAACCGAATGTACGCCGTTTGCCTTCCATAGAACACAGGGATGAACTATCCAATAGGAAGACCTGGAACGCTCTACCCAGCGTACTGGATAGCAACATATGCTGCTGTGGACGTACTCTGTTTGCATTTGTTCGATACTCTCGTGCGGCAAAACGCCTCATTGTGCTGAGTCGCCGCTTAGTTTTCGTGATCTTTTGATTTGATGCCGCCCCTGTTAATTAAGGTTTCGAATGTGTGGCGAAGTGAGCATATGTATGTATGTACCACGAGCCTCCAATATATTCGGCTGTGATGGTAGGAAGATTTTTACCCGTCACGTGCACCTATTCGATTATAACCAGTCGAATGGCATTGCCTCAACAAACGCTCACTCAAGCATTTCCTACCAGATGTGGACGCTCTACATACGCGACACCAACACCAACGACACCGGCATCTACCAGTGTCAGCTATCATGCCACCCCTGGCAGCGGCTCCATGTGCGACTTCGGGTCACAGGTCAGTGTGCGCCGGACGGCGAATCTGGGGCACATACTGGTGTCCGTCCGACATGCAACTAGGTCTAGGTCAACGGGTCAGTGATTGCAGGAGCCATTGTCCTGATGACATGTGGTGAGCGAAAGTCTGTGTGTCGGGCGGTATGCGGTGCCACCGGCCCTCGGCGAGGCATGGCGACGATATGGCTGCCCACGGCTGCTTACCGCCACCTGGCCTAGCGTCAGCTGATAGAGCTGGGCCATGCCCTCAGTCTGATTTCTACGCAGATATTGTATTTGTATGGGCCTTTCAGTGCACCTTTCAGTGGATCCTCCAGTACCACCGCCATGGCCGTTAATTCCACGGCGATTCGATCTTAATTATGGACTATTGACATTTTGGTAGTATCGCAAATAGCCACGCGCCGTCTTTCCTGTCAAATCCTCCCACCCCGTCTCGGGGGGGGGGGCGGTTGAAGACCCCCCTCTAAAATCCAAACTAAGCATCGCACGAAAACGAAAGAGGTGTCATCGGAAAGCGCTCGACGAGTAGGGTCCGGGACCACCCAACAAAAAAAAATCCCCCAAAAGTGACGTCACCAGGGGGCTAGATTTTCACGACTATTCACAACTTGCTTTATATTTTTTACTCTGGGGAGTTCATTTTGGGAGATATATGGAAAAACAAATTTTATTTGGAATGAGAAAAGGGCAGCGAAGTCGACCTGGGGTATAATTCCCCCCCCCCACCAAAATTAAAAATATCATTTTTTTGAAATTTTGAAATTTTGAGTTTTCAAGTTTTCTTTAATTTTCCTTTTCCAATGGGTAGAGCAGAGCGAGAAACGTTGTTGGAAGTCAACTTGCCCCAACAAAAAATGGTTACTTTAGCCAGAATCCTGTATTTGAACTGCAATTTGGCAAATACGCAAAATTTATATGTAGTCAAAAACTTTTTAAAAATGAAAAATTCCACTAGTACGTTTTGTTGCATCCGTAAAGATAAGCAAACGCTGAAGTTTCATTAAAATATCTATATCCGTTAAAGCGTGACGACTGGTTGAACTTTTTTGGAGGTGACCTCACTTGACTTTGACTAACTCGTTGACCCTAGATGACCCGACGTAAAAATTTTGAATCGGCATGTAATATTTATGTGGGAAAGGGTATGCCAAATTTGGGTGCGCTGCCATGCGCCGTTCGTCCGCTATCCACGAAAAAAAACCGCGGATGTGGTTGAAGACTCCCCCCCCCCCCCGAAACGGGACGGGTTAATGCAATTCACTCACGTTTCATAAAGGACAGAAAATGTTATCAAAATTACTAAATTTGTATTGTGATGTGATAATTATATCCGTTCTTATTATTCAATCAATGTTTACCTGTCATTTGTGAAACACATAGAAGGTTGTCTGACTGAGGAGTCGAATATCGGGCACGTTATTTAGCTTAATTATATCCGGGATCGTTTTCCTGTGGATTAGTCCATGACTATTATGGTGTACGGTGGATGCATTTTGTCTGGATAGCACATGGCACATCGTAGTTTGTGGTTGTCAGAGCATCCATTAATTCCCTTCAATAAGCGAATGAAAATCATTCACCGTGGACACCGTCAACATTTTCCCAAATTACTGCCATTCAACCCCCTTGATTTCAGTTCTCGCTGATTTCAATGAGTCAATGGCGCGAAGTGAACATCACGCTGATTGTGATGTGAACGGTTTCGTGGCCTGATTGCTTCAGATCCGAACGCCGGCAACGCGACCAGCAACGCGACATTGATGATTCGCGACTACTACGAGTCGGGCTTCCAGATCGCCAACAGCCAGCTGTGTCCGCACCACGGCGCCGGCACCAAGGTGGTGATGCTGATCCAGAGCCGGCCCGGCAACGCCGCGATCCGCCAGACGCTGCGACGCACCTGGGCCAAGCCGGGCATCGACAGCGAGCACGTGGTGGTGGGCTTCCTGCTGGCGCGCACCAACGACAGCGCCCTGCAGCAGGCCATCGAGAGCGAGGCGGCCACCTTCGGCGACCTGATTCAGGCCAACTTCGTCGACCACTACAACAACCTGACGCTCAAGTCGCTGGCGACACTGGAGTGGTTCGCCACGTACTGCCCGCGCGCCTGGTACGTGATGAAGGTGGATGACGACCTGTTCGTCAGCGTGGACAACTTGCTGACGTTCGTGGACGCGCACCAGGATGAGCGCCGCGTCGTCTACGGCAACGTCGTCTACGACCCCAAGCCGGACCGCAACCTCGACTCCATCTACTACACCAGCATGGAGATCTGGGACAAGCCGCGCTACCCCAAGTACACGGGCGGGCCGATGTACCTCATCAGCGGCGACGCGACGCGCGGCATCTTCAAGTACCTCATGCGACGACCCTACCTCTTCATCGAGGACGTCACCATCACGGGCATCGGCGCACAAGGCGCCGGCGTGAGGCGGCGGCGTGCGCCCGAGATGTTCACCTACAAGGTGCCCAGCAACGAGACCTGCCTGTTTCGGCTGCTGATCGGAGCCCACCAGATTCCTACCGAGCACCTGGAGGACATCTGGAGGCGGGTCAACGACCCAGCAATCAAGTGTCCGAAGGTGTACTCTGCCTCAGTGTGGGATCCGTGCGTCAGTGTGAAGCAGCAGGAGAGCCTGCGTCATTGTGTCACGATGATGTTCTCCCAGTCGAAGAAGAAGTCGATCAAAAATTGACGTGCTCGGTGGTGGACGACAATGCACGCCGCGGCGAGATGTGATACCGTAGACATTTCCGACTGCGTATCGAAACTTCAGGGAATATATATGATCGCCATAGGCGTTGGATTATGCAATTCGTTCGTGCTGCAAGCCGTGGGCAATCATGTATTTTATGCTTCATAATGATTGAAACCTTTTTCAACAAAGACATTCACAAAGACATTGACAAATGCATGCGATGGCAAACACAAATTAGCATGACCTTCGTTTGTATGCGCAGAAGGCGCTTCCTTTGCAAAACATTGATTAGTTCAACACATGTGGCAAAATCGCCATGACATCCAATCACGGATCTCACCTTACTCAACACTGTATAGTTCCCATGGGGTGCTGTTCTCAGGCAAGATATCATCGATCATGTATGGGACCAGCCATGGGATGAGATCCCTTCCAGTATGGTTCGGTGAAACACTGCATTGTCGGGAGGAGAGATTGTTGTCTCGTTAGGTTTAACGCCGTTGTTGCAGTGAATTGCTCATGTATGACAATTTTCCACAGGCTCCAATCTGTGCGACTGTCTAGAGTGCTTGGCCGAAGCCAAAATGTTGTTTGAGCAACCGACCTTAAGTCATACCGTGGATATTTAAGAACCTCGCCGATGTTCTCCCACCTGTTTCTGTGGACAATATCTCTCCATCACCTACTCATGTGTTTGCCGGTATCCTACATGCTCATCTGTTCATCGATGCACCATCGCCTGTCCGCCTGGTCATCAAAATTTTGCCATCAGTTATTCTGTTCAAGTTGAAGACTTCACTCCTTGACCGGTTCATCTCATTGCCGCCGCCCCAATTGCCGTTAGCTGTAGCACTGTGCTGTGGAGGCATGCTTTCTGGCCTGTGTGGTTGTGATAGACATTCTGCTGAAATGCTTATCTGTGCTGGTCGTCGGTGAATGCTATGGGCAAACTGAAGGGTCCACGTGGTTTTCGTGGGATGAGAGTTAAACGAGGCACACCACCTGTTGGGCGTTTAAATGCATGTACGAGCAGCTTGTGCGGTGTTTTCTGGCGCCGGGCTGGCCGCCATGTCGTCGGCACGTGCTCTGTCTGCTTTTTCAGAATTGTGAGCGACCGGTGCGTTTTGTGGATGCATGCTGTAATACATGTCTTTTTTAATTGCGTGGGTAGATGCAAGTATGTGCAGTTCGAAGTGCGCATCACATAATTTCTATATTAGCTGTATTCAATGATTATGCAACTGAAAGTTGGACGAAATTCATGGCAGCCGCAAAACGAACGTATCACGAATATTGGCGATAACAATAAAGTATCTTTAATCACTCACCACAAATGTATGAGCCGTAAACTCGCATTATTGAACAATAACATCAGTGAAGCCAGCGGCACAGGGCAGCAGTGAGATTGAGAGAGCTGTGTCTATAATGTCTGCACTGTTGATCTTCAAAAATTAACGACCCGTTAAGCAAGGAGTATATTTCCACATTCCAGCTCATGCCGGTCTAAATAATGCTGTGTTTAGGGCGATCGAAATTCTATATGGTACAGGTAAACTCGGTTAATAAGCCAAAACGAGGCTTCCATAAGCTAAAACCATCGCGGTGCAAACTGAAAAAGACCTGAACAAATGTGTGACTGGATACATGGTTTTAGAACTGGCCGCTCACAACATTAACAGGAAGCTTGCTTTTAAATGATGATAAAACCGCCTTGCGCAGCATGCGCTTCACAGGAAGCTAATTGCTCGTGTGGCTGGTAACGGTCACTCGACAGCCTTGTGTTCGACTCGGCAATTCGACCGACGCGGACGGCGTGACCATGCAATCGTGCTTGTCCAACCGTCAAGAGCAAAGGCCAACATTCACAGTTGGAGACATCGGGATGTTGCTAAGTGCTCAGCTATGCAGACAGGCGAATACCAGTGCCAAAAACATCGGGAGGATTCCCAGGTGCTCAGTTATGTAGCTAGGCCAGTACGAAGTCAGAACACAGCTAACAGACTGCTTGTATTAGATTAATTGCAAACATGAATAGTCAGTTTGTGATGGGTGATTCAGTTATTGCGAGTTCAGTTGGCTGCGAGATAATCCTAGTGCTGCGCAGAAGCATGCCTGTAGTGACGAATTGCCAACGTATCGCCAGTATGGCAGCAAATAACTGGCCCTTCTCAGAGTCATCATTTTCAAAGAGTCAAATATTAATTGGGTGCAGAGCAGCAACAGGGCAGGACATTTGTTTTCAGATGACATTTTTGCCGCAATATCTCCTAACCACGACAATTTGCAATCAATCACATGACAATGATACCAAGCTTCCTCTATGCAATGCTTAACACTATTCAATTCCCGCAGTATAAACGTTGGGATACACTGAACAACAAGTAGCAATAGGCCGTTCACGTAATTAGCATCTACTAAAAAAGAAGGATATAGCACAATTATCTTGGAGTGAACCATATCAGAGCTTGCTCAATGTACCAATACCTAAATTGTCAAACTTCTAAAATAGCCAGCTTTTTCATGCCCAAAAGATGCGAAGAGCTGACCCTGCTAGATCGGCGCCCACCCACCACCCCTGGGGACATCCCTGAAAATTCAATATTTTGTCGGATATCTGACAATTACTTTTACAAGAAAGGCTGGGCATGGTGTCACAGACCTTCACCTTCAATCCTGTATTCTCACTGACGCATGACACGACACGCCGCTGAGCCACCCCCGGCGGCAAGAGTCACGTGACCCGGTCACGTGGCCCGGCGCATCAGCGCACGTCCCGAGGCAGCCCGGTGGCGGCCCAACAACAGACACCAAAGTCTGACACTTTCCCCTCTCATCCAAATTGTGAGGTTAATCGGAACTTGAACACAAAAAAAGGGTTTCGGCTCAGTATATACACCGCGTTTGAAGCAAATAACGCTGAACGGCTACCATGACCCCACTTATGTCGCCGTACCAAGTAAGTACCATGTATCTTCTGTACAAACGTCAAGTCTGGCACTGAACAAGTGATACCCGCGGCCGCAATGCGCAACAATACTCGTACCTTGCACTGAAAACGTGAGGCGTGTCACACAATTACACATCACGGTCCCGCACAACTTTTACATTTTTCACATGGGTGCGTCGAAGTTTTCCACCTTTTTTCAACAAAATCTAAGTGCCGTCGACCTCGTAGGGCGACTACAACATAAGGTCCTATCCAAGGTTAATCCAACTTGGATCGAGCGGAAAAGTTCCTGTACAACAGCCTGTCACCGACTTTGATCGCTGGCTCTGCGACTCTGTGCCACCTGTCATACTGCTGTTTGTATCGGCCAGCGATCTGGGCGCGCTGCTGCTGCGCCTGTTGAAACACATTGGACAGGAGACGGAGCTTCTCGTGAACATAATCGTGTGAGATTTGGTTCCTGGGGGCAACTGCTAGTTTCGACGATGGGGTGTGGGGGTAGTGGAGAAAATAAATGAAGAATGGAGAAAAACCGGTCGAATCGGATACTTCATTGTTCAACGAGAAAACTATACGGGTAGCTTCTGCACCCAGTCAGTGCCCCTGGAGTCTGATGTCGCCCGTAGCCGGCGTTTAATATCAAAGTTTTTTCTTTCGACCTTGCCGATGGCTTCGTGGTGATACCCCACGCTCGCCCGCGTCTGAACACCGAAATGCTCGCAAAGCGCCGTGACCTGGGCATTTTTCACGAGGTTTGAGCCCGCATCGCTCTCGAGGTTTTCTGGGGCACCATAGGTCAAAAAGTGGGCGCTTAACACTTCGACGACTTTTCTGCGTTACCTGTGTGAAGTGGGTAGCAAGACAGAAACCCTGAAAATTTGTCAACACACGTAAGCACCAGTGACGTCACCGGACTTCTTGGCATATTTACAATGTCAATTACGAGCGTCTCGTTAGGCCAGTTTGCCGGCTGAGGCAGCAGGGGAGCATTGCGGATACGAGTACTTTTTCACTGTTCGCATCTTTCGCAGGTGTGGACGTAGTCTTCACATCCTGCCTTTATGCCCGGGTTTATCCTGCCTTTATGCCTTTATACCAAGCGTGCCGACTGATCAGCTCGCAGATTTTCTCAGGGCCACCATGGGCCCTGTGTTTGGTGTCGTGGTGAGCATGAAACAGCTCATATCGTTTTGTCAAGGGCCAGACCACTTGCTCGGGGTCCGCCGACCCTGCCGGCGTTCGGCGCACAATCCCGTCTCTTAGTTTGAAATGTTTCGATGGCTCACGTTTCAGACAGGGAGGGGCGAAACGTGGCCACTTTCCATGATTTAAGCGATATGCTATAGCTCTAGAATTCCTGTCGTGCCGCTGGTACCAGCGCAGGGTATCTGGCTTGAGAGGAACCAGTGGAACAGCGGATACCTCCCGAGCTCCCTCGCTAGCGATTTCACAACCGTTAAGCATCGGTGTCTAACTTGTACGTACAGATTCCGGGTACAAATCCGTCCCCCGTACCGGGGTAGCGTCGGCGCGTCGGCCGTGCGTCGTCCGTGCACTGTCCGTGCACCGTTGCTGAGTTTCGCCACCAGGGTCAGGGGCGGCGCGGCCGTCCGCACGCTCTGTAGTCGGCGGATCCGACTGACCCGCGCCCGGTTTCACCGGTCCGCTGTCGCCGGACGTGTCAGGGACTGTCTTCTGTCCCCGTGCCGTATCACAACCATGTGATGGTTCGTCGGCCGACCGGGCCGCATCGCTGATCTCCTGTTCCTGGTCCGTGTGTTTGCGAGACAGCATATATACGTGCTGCATTTGGCTAACCTTTCGGTGCTCGGTATTGTACCTGAACTGGCTGATGAAGGCTCGCCATCCCACCGCTGCCACCATGTCACAGACCTTCACCTTCAATCCTGTATTCTCACTGACGCATGACACGACACGTCGCTGAGCCACCCCCGGCGGCAAGGGTCACGTGACCCGGTTACGTGGCCCGGCGCATCAGCGCACGTACCGAGGCAGCCCGGTGGCGGCCCAACAACACACACCAAAGTCTGACACATGGATGGCGTGGGTGGTAAATTTTACACACATGCGATGTGTGAACTGGAATGAAGAGGTAGTTGATCTGGGATCACCGAGATGTTTTTCTTTGTAGTTTTCTTTCGAGAAAGTGTTCATATGTTCGTGATTTGTGGGGTGACGTACGTGTACATATGCTGCAAAAAAATATGAGTGGGTGGCTGGTATGCCATGACTACTGTCCTGCATTGTGCACCCAATTATATTTGTTTGCATCATCGCCTATCTCCTTGTCTACCTGTTGTTAAAATACAAATCAGCATGTATGTCGAGATATTCAAAGGCAAGGTAGGTGAATGTTTGTTTGTTTATTAGGGCTTTAGGGCAAGGTAGGTGTATGAATACCATGAATACCTATTCGATATTAACACCATGTGGGCCAAACAACTGCCAGATGTTACGTATACAAGTAGGTAGTTTTGTACTTATCCACACATATATATATATATATATATATATATATATATATATATATATATATATATATATATATCACATTGCTATGCATGGCCTCGCTACGTACAGGTCGTCCATCGTCCTGCATGTCCTTCCGCTAGTCTACATCTCGAGTCGCCAGTTAGTCACCCTGCATGTCCTGCAGCTAGTCTACACCCTGTATCGCCCGCTAGTTTACACTTTGTGTTAGTCTCTGTTGCGTATGGGAAGGTATGCATGATAGGGAGTTCGCAGAATGCATGTTCTAAGCCCACTGCTCACTGTGCCCGTGTTCAGTCTTGCTGACGTCGGACGTCAGTGTTGTAAAATTGCCAGCTGGTGCGCTCCGCGACAGATCGATCAAATATTTTCAAATCTTGCACGTACTGCTTTTGTATTTGGGCCAAAATTGGTGTACATAGTAACATTGCGTGAGAAGAAACATACGACCTTCAATATACCAGGAGGTGCTGAGTTTACATCAAAAGAAACGTTAGGGATTATGCTATATTACTCAACGTTTCGGCCAGGGGCCATCGTCAGGAGTCATCATCGTCATCATCATCATCGAGTCATCATCGCCATCATCGTCATCGAGTCATCATCGCCATCGACACTCCTGACGATGGCCCCTGGCCGAAACGTTGAGTAGTATAGCATAATCCCTAACGTTACTTTTGATGTAAACTCAGCACCTCCTGGTATATTGAAGGTTGTATATTTCTTCTCACGCAATGTCTAAAACCCAGGAGCACTTAACAGCCATTCTTAGTTGTATTATACAGAGTAGCATTACACTCTGACACGCCTGAACAAATAGTAGCCCGATCCGATGAACGGTTTCGAAGTTATGGTCCCCGGCAATATTTTGAGGCCATACATCAAGGGTATCTTCGGTGATACCTCATTGAGTGTCTTAGAGAAGAAAATGATTAAATAAAACATCTCCGTGATAACATATCTACGTTTCCGCGTTTGACCTCGTGACCTCGTGACCTTTTATGATCCCTAACCCATTGAAATTGATAAATTTGACAAGAGAAATATAAACATAATTTGGCTGGCATACAAAATAAATACGTTTTGCTTTGAAATATCCCATCCAGGCATCTGTTCCCCATGACTTTGATTTTGCGACAGTCTGAAGGGACGGAGTTTGAGTAAGTTTTCCACCAGTGGAAAACTACTGGGGGTCGGAGAATTAATTAAAAAGGTAATAGAAACCTTTTCTTCCCAAAAAATTCCAAGCATCTGACCATGTTGGCCTCACGGCCAGAAGTACAATTACGCCTTTATTCTACCTGTAACCATCATGTACATACACGCAGAATCTAACTCCTATCGTAATCCGAACACATGCGTTTTTGTCATGGTATACATAGTGTGACCCAGAAAACACGAATACTTGTACAAGCTTCCTGTGGTTTCATTGTTCATGTGTTTGGCACTCCATGCATGTTGCACATTATTTCATATTACTACACTGCTCTAAGCAGTGCACAATCGAAGAATGCTCGGATAGAACAACGAAATAAATATCAGATGATGATAATTTGTTTCCAACCTACACTTGCATAGGTCTCGAATGCTCTCGAAAAACTCTCGCAGCTTTTTTCAACAAGGGTTGAACATTTCATGATAACCAAGGTGTGTAGCTTCTTTATGTGTAGCGGCGTAATTTTATTTCAGAACATCTGGTAGCTACTTACAATACGTACTTCATTACCATCAAACATGACAAAGATGCAATTTGACCATATTCGACCATGAGGATATTGTATTGTATCACAGGAAGTACAGTTATGCTTTCTTTTCACCTGCAGAGCATCCAGGGGTGTAGTGTAGCAGTGTTGCTAGACACGTACTGTTTTAATCGTGTAATATCTAAATGTGGGTGTTGTGACCCCGTAAATCAGCCGACCTACCATGCCCCGCACATGTCACACCCGTGCATTTCCGTCCGGCGCCGGCGACGCGGTCACCGGCCCTCGTCGGAACCGAGTCAACGTTCTCGGGACGACGACCGGCTACTGCGACGGTACCTGGCCTTCCGGACTGTCGAGCCAGGGCGGTGGCCAGACCCCCGCTAAGAGACGTGTCTGGACTGTCGAGCCGCGCGGACCTGTCGCTGTCGGTCGCGTGTGTAAATTAACAACTGTATTTCGGCCTCCAAATTTGAGAACTGAAAGTGTTTGCTGTCGGCTGTCGGCCTGGAACATTGTTGCGAGTGTCTATATATTCACTATACTTTCTGCACAATATATCGTGCAGAGAACATATCATTTTTGCATTCGGAGTTATCGCGGGGCGCTGGTCAAGACCCTAGACTGTTCACGAGCCAAGAAGAAAGACCTTCACTACAGTAGGATCATTTATTTGGACGTGAAATCGAACACCTATTGCAAGGCAATCTTTGCTGTCACAGTGAACGTAGGCTGAGCTCGGGAACATCATTTATACAACCCTCATGTGACTCTATTATTCACGTTCTTGAGACACTGCGCATGTGGACATTCCACATGGAATTACTACACTACACCACGGTACATTTGTTATGCAAATGAAACCAGATCAAACAGCGTTGATTTGGTTCGACGGCCAAATCGTTTCAAACGGCGTTGACTTCTAAGTTCGCCCAAACCGAATGTTGGGGTTGAACTTTGAATATGTGGCGGTGGAAACCTTGGAAATTGTTGAAATATGTCTAAGGTTCCCTTAGAAAATAGTCAAAGTCAAATTATTTTCGGATATTCCTGAACAAAAATAGAACTTTTATAGGTTTGCATTTTGCGCAATGAGCAAAATAGGACGTTTTCAGGTCGTTTTCTATGATTTCCGGTGACTGCAACGCCAAGTAGGGCATCATATCTGGTAGTAAGAGCCGAGTAATCAGTTTGGATTTCTGGAAATTGCGCTTTCAGGTCGTAAATACCAATTGACAGTTGATTTAAAGACGGTATCTGAAGGAACTCGTCCCGGCATATCACTTTGATCTAGCTTATTTTTGTAGTCTGCAATGCTTTTTTGCGAGTTAATTTTGAAATTGAATGTATATTCAGAAATGTATCGGGCTTTGGGTACGGAATATTTAATGGACTTATCAACAGGTGCAGATAGCCAGCAGCCAACGAAACATGCTTTCTTTGATGGAAAGTCCATTTTGTGTTTTAGCATTTCCGCAAGATGAATTTTACATTTTTGTCGATTTTGGCATGGATTGTTTTTCTAAGCCTGCCAGAGATCTGGATTTTGTGTACATCGAATTTCCCTTCGGTGTATCCTTTTCGTTTCCAACGCTTGTTGATTTTTTAAATCGAGGACATCAAAAAATCATTAAAAATTATAGTTTTTTAGTTGGCTGCGATGTTTCCATATTTAATGTTATTCAATACATATCAGCTATTCCGAAGTGCGATTGCGTCGTAAGCAAATAGCCTGGAATGTTATTGTGAGATACACCATAAATAGCAATACGGTCAGCGCTGCTGGATACTACATTATGCTGTTAATGTCGATATAGGCGGGACACATCACAAGTTCATTGGCTGACGCTCACGATCTGGCCAGCGAAAATGCTAAGGAAGTGAACTTGGATAACAATAGAATAATATTGCTGCCTTCTAGTGTCACGTGATTCAGTCATTTCTCTGTAACGGAAGTGGGCTGGCATAACTAATAAGCAAACCGTTCGAACAAGCGCGGCAATCTCTACCATCTCATGTGTTCAACTCTGCCATCTTAAGTGCTTAGCTCACATTTGACAATCCAACCGGAACAGTCTCCTTAATACCAGCCACGAAGTTGGGAGAGGGTAGGAGTGGAAACTGTTGTGACGTTGCGCGGGTGTTTACCTGGGTTTGACAATGTGCTTTTCCCCCGGTAGCTTTCTAGTCTGCTCGACTTACCATATTTATTTCAAGTCATTGAGAACTGGAATTGACGCATTCTGATGTCCTTTATTTTCTAGAAGCTGTCTGCATAATATAACTATTGTCCTGACATTCGACTTTACAGCTTCTTCTTCTTCCCTTCTCTTCTCTTCCACGACCAAAGAATACTTTCTCCTTAGTCGAAGAAGTGATAAATCCAATATCCCAAAGCGAAAATTGTCGTTCGATTTCCATAATTATATTGCGAACAGCACAATAGATAAATAGTCACATGCATACATAACATCATGTCTTTCAATATTTTTCCCTCCCCCTCCCCTCCCCCTCCTAATTCTAATTAAAATCCCAGTTTCATCAGATTATGTTGCAAAGCCACATTTCTGGTGAGGGTCTCGTGGCGTCTTCCGCAGCCTTAAAATTAGAAGCTCAGCTGCCCTCTTTGATCTTACTCCGTTTTGCAGCATTCGCACCCGTATTAAGTATTAATATTAATAATAATACAATATTAATACATATTAATACAAGTATTAATACATATTAATACAAGTATTAATGCATATTAATACAAGTATTAATACAACAGTAATACTTGCTTTGCACCAGAACCACACGAACTCATCTGGTCAGATGACTAATCCACAATCAGTCCCACCAGACATGCCGTTCGCGCTGACTGCTCTCAGTTCCAGAGGAACACATCTCGGATCTCGCCCGGCGGGTTGACCTGAATATCGAACGGATCGCCGCGAGTCCCGTGCGAGCGAGCGGCGGCGACGATGCTGCCACCTGCCAGGAGGCCGGTGAACAGGCCGAACGTTCCCACCGAGATGATGGTGTGGTCGCACGCGGCCAGTAGCGCCATGTCCTGCACTTGATTCATACTGTCTGAAAGCGCGCCAACGCCGGGTCACACGGAAGCCGGTTTGCCAGTTGTGAATGCCAAACTATCTGCACGTTGAGAAAGCTAAGTGTAGACTGTCTTGTTAGCGGGGATATTGTTTAATATACTTTTTAGTGGGCAAATACCCAATCAATGTTGGTTTTCCCCTCCCTCCCCCCCCCCATAATTTCAACTTTCAACACGGGAACCTATGGAGTGTGTCCTCCGTCAATGCATTTCAGGCTGCCCATTGCTTTTATGCATTTTTACGCCCCCCCGAATTATTATCAGAAATGGTTGGCTATTGGAGTTTAGGGGTATTATCAGAAATCACACCCGTACTTGTTTGGCTGCCTGACGTGTTGCAGCCGACCTAACTACGACAAAATCCCGACGCGCCGCCAGCGCAGACCACCCATCCGGATAATGCCAGCCCTATCACACCGCCCGGGAACAATTCACCGGAATACACCGCCGATACACCGCTATGTGCCAAGGAACAATAGCTCTGCATTGCCATATATGGGGCATTGCACACCTCGACAAGCCAATCGATTGTCGACGCCACACATACAACACGGGCGCATTATTGCAATCGACATGAAGAAGGCACACCTAGTATTCGGGAACTAAATCTCTAGTTTCTAGAAATCTGAAGGCCACAAATATTTTCTGTATAAAAGACACGCTTTTTCCTTAAAATATTTCGGAATATACGTTTTCAAAGCAATTCGGGTGACATGTGTCTTGCAGCTCCCACATGCAACCCGGATGAGATTTCACATCCGAAGCACTGCCACCGATGATACAGCTGACTGAACCCACGCGCAAAATGTCTGTCTCGAACGGACCACAGCTGTTCGCAGCCACTTGCCACCTGCCACCTGCCACCTGCCACCTGCCGTTGTGATCTGGCGCCGGCCACCATGGGCGGTGGCTGGCTCACCTGTAGTGAAGACGTTGTGCTGAATTGCCGGCAACAGCTTGGACATCAGGTATCGACGATCGTCGGAAACAGCGAGGAAGCGCACTTCCGGGAACATGGCGGTGAAGTATTGCATCGACTTGTTGACGTAGTCGGAGTCGGGCAGCTTTCGTCTGTGCCGGAGCTGCGGCAAGCAGGCGTGAGAACCATTCGGTGTGCACGAGTGTGTGCTGCTTATCGAGACATCAGTTGCAATCATAGGTGTTGATTTCTGAAAATCACTGGGGGGGAGGGGCAAAATACATGAAGGCAACGGCAAGCACAAATAGATTGCAGGGCACACTGCATAGTGTTCCATGTTAAAAGTTGAAATTATTGGGCGGGGGTAAGCCAACAGTGCACTTGCTTACTTTGAGAGGGACACTTGCCCTCTCAAAGGTACGTAGAACAACACCCCAGGTCGTAGCCATCACCAAACTCGCAGCAGTAATCATGAAAACACACGCTATGTTTGACACAGATATCAGGCTGAAGATAATTATGCTATGGGTTTGCTTCAGATCATGACGAAACTGCTACCACTGGCAGGCAATTCTGCTGACGGCTTAGCATACTCAGTTTTTCAGTGCTATCCACGGGTAGCACTGGTACCACGAGCCTAAAAAATGTTATCAGTGCTGTAAAATGCTAAAAGCTTGATATAAATTTGGGGGCCTGGCACGCGGGGCACAAGATTGAAGAATAAAATTATGTGGAAGGGTGCTGCTGAGAGAAGCATTGGTGGCTTCAGGCCCCCTTCAAATTCGAAACATAACATAGGCTCGTATGCATGAGTGGGGAAAGTAGCGTTGCATGTTTTCCAGACGTAGCACCAGTTTTAGCTCCGGTAGCATAACTTCGCATGAAATTGCATTGCATATTTCAATATGCAACATCAATTTATTCGCTAGGGAACATAAACATTATAATTTGCAACATCAACTTTACTGGTGAAGATTCAGCCATCTTCGTAGGGGTTCGAGTATAGGGGTAGGAATACATGGCCATCCCCACTTTTCATGATTATAACAAATTAGTCCAAGGGTTCAAAATAACACTGACTCTTCCTCTTCTCGCCATCGTTCCTACGTCCTGGCTGCACACCCATAGTATTGTATTGTGCCTTAGTATATAATTTGCATGCAAATCCATACAGTCTATCTGGAAAAAATGTGATGGTAGACCGTTGATGATTGTTGATTCAGCAAGCATAAAGACATAAAGACATAAAATATTAGTGCAACTATGAGCCACAAGGGCCCTTCTTGGTTGCACTGTGTACACTCAATCAGTTGCCCACCAAATCCGTCGATCAGCCCTCCCTGTAATACTGAAAAGCAAGTCCTCTATTCTTATAATGATTGTCTATGCTGTTTTTAATGACGTTCAATGTGCTGCTACTTACAATGGTTTCTGGCAGCTGGTTCCAGTGTTCTACTACCCTGTTGTTGAAGAAAGACTGCCTAAACCTTGTTCTGCTGTGGTTAACTTTAATTTTGAATTGATGACCTCTAATTGCATCATTTACGTTCAATTCAAGCATTTCCCCAAGATATCCACTCTCCAGACCATGGACAAATTTAAAGACCTCGATGAGATCTCCTCTCAGCCTTCTATATCTAAGTGAAAACATATTCAATTTCTTCAATCTTTCCTCATATGCCAGGTTGCTTATACCATTAACCATTTTTGTAGCCCTCTTTTGTACTCTCTCTAAAGGCCAACAATCTTTTTCATAGCAAGGAGACCAAGCTACGATGCAGTATTCCAAATGTGGCCTGACATATGCACAGTAAAGCTTCCTGATGACTTCCTCACTTCTGTATGATACATTCCTATTTATTGCCCCAAGCATTATCAGTGCCTTCTTCCTGGCTTCCTTGGTCTGTTCTGATGCCCCCAATTTGTGTGCTTAGAATAACACCTAAATCCTTCTCCTGTTGAGTCACTGATAGCACTTGGCCACCCATCAAGTATGGAGCCTTCATATGCTGCTTACCCACATGCATGATTTTGCACTTATCAGAATTAAAAGCGATATATATATAAAAATCGCAATCATGTGGAGGCAGTGCTCTGGAATTCACTTTTCGCACAGTCAAAGATAACAGGTGAAAACGTAAAAAATATCTGGTAACATAGTAACAATTTAACAATGTGACAGGAAAAAAGCGAGACAAACAAAGATATTGATAGGTGAACATCGTATCTGCTGGCATGTCTGTGATGGTGCCGACGCCAGAACTCGAACGTGATGGAAAAGTTTTTTTTTAGTAAAAGAAGTTACTACAGTCGTACATTGTGAAGTTTTGTGGCAATCAATTCACGAGTTCAAACTCTACCCGCAGTACCAAAGCAAGTTCCCGATCTGTTTTAAATACAAATTTGGAATAGCAGAGCATTGTGTTGAGATAAACCCATAGTCACAATTAGTCGTGCACTTGATATACAAACGTAATATGGTCACTGACATAAACCAGTCAAGAAAATGATTTGCATAAAAGAAAACTCTGTCGAATGTTTCTGTCACCATGGCAACCACCTGAATCCGAGTCTAGACATTCACACAGCAATCAAACAACGACCAATCTAACGTAAGTTTGTGTTCTATTGCCATGTGTACGTTAATGAGCCGGTGTGTTAAACGCAATTTTTTAATTTTTGCCATTGATATAGTCCACTTTAAAAATTGTATATGAAAGTAACACATGACTTGTGCCCACGCGATTATCTTTTAATCACTACGTATCGTGATTGAAGCACACATGTGAAAAAGACAAAGTGAAGATTACACTGATATACTGCCTTGCGACAGGGTTGCGGTTTTCAAATATCGACTATCCTCATTTCAATATTCCCGATGAAGAAGTTAATGCCGCATGAATTGCGACCTGGAAACACATCCCAAAACTCAATGGAAAATAAGCGATTAGATCGTGAGCTGAAGAAGCTGGAGCGCGACAAAAATATCAGCATTAACCAACTTTCAGCCACCCAGGCACAGTTGCAAAAAAGCTTAAGAAACATGACAACAAGTGCACAGGCAAAATCTTCATCTGATAATGATGACACAGCGTCAACACTCAGACCAGCAGCATCCACTGGGCTCAACGTGAACACCGGTGCTTCACGGGGTCGAGTTGCTGACCGTATGCCGTCCAGCCACCGCGTCAGCACCCGTACCATGGATCCAGACGTGCTGGCCACCGTTTCCACCAAGTCCTTCCATGGCCAGATCATAGGCGGTCAGGCGCAGCGGCAGCGAAAGATGAGCACGCGTGTCGGCTCGATGGTGCATAGCTCACTGAACAATTCAAGGGGCAATTCACAGGATTCAACTTCCAAATCGGGCCTCAACGTGGACGCCACTATGTATAACTTGCAACCATCGGGTAAAACGACGAATGTGGAGTTCACGGAGGAGGAGGTAGAGCAGGGCGTGCAGGAGCACAGTCATGAGGTTACGCCTGCGGATACGACACCAATGCAGCCAGCTGTGTTCATAGTAGCACCTCCAGTGGAGGGGGAGGAGGCCGCATCTGGCCAAACGTCGTCGTCGGGGGTGGCGGCGGGCGCAGAAGTCGCTCCAGCAGCTGCGACGTCACAGGCTGGAGCCGAAGTCACACTGGACTCCAGGGGAACAGCGGCGGACGCGCCCGCCGGCGCCCAGCCGCAATCGGACGCGCTGCAGTCGTCCGCCGTGGACGACACCAGTCAGCAGGCTCCAGCTGACGCCATGGACGTTCCGGCCGTGACGGTGACAACGGGCAGCGTGCACGACGACCCCATGCCCGCCGCCGCCGCCGCCGCCACCGACAACAGCGCCCGCACGGCGGTGACGCACGCGCCGGTGGCACCCCGGTTGAGCTTGGTCAGCTCGGCCCTGCAAGACGACCCAGCCCTGCTGGCCGAGCGCCATCGGCAGGCTGCCACCGAGGCCAAGATCGCCGGCGCCGTGGCCACCACGCAGCCGCGCTGGTCGCTGGCGCCGCGCGGCTCGCTCGTGCCGTCGCTCACCGCCCGGCTGTCCGAGGTGAAGCAGCGGCTGCGTCGCATGTCGCGCAGCACGACAGCAGCCACCGGGCCAACGACGAGCCAGTGCTCCCAGTCGCCCCTGCCGATCCAGCCGTCGCTGCCAGACACCATTACCGAGGCCGTCTACTGCACGGCTGTCGAGCGCGCGTTTGCGACAAAATGTCTGAAGCACACCAAGTTCGTCACCGATATTGAGCTGCGGGACTTCGTGCTGCATCATCTGTTGGTGGAGCAGCAAAACAATAACTTCAAGAAAGCAAATGAGTTTGTCGACCAGCTCATGGCCGACGAACCCGGTAGTGATGCCAATGTAGAAATGTAGTACGCGTCTAAGGACAGCCAACTTTGCAAGATGCTCACCATCTCTACATAGCCGAAGTTAACTTCACGAGCTTAAGGTCATTCACCTGCCACCTCCCTGGCTTTCCCCATGTGACATTCACCGCATGATTTCTAAGAGCATCAGTGATCAAATATATTACCCTGTGATTCAGAGCCAACTCACCCATGTGTGGAGGATGTGACCCCTCTGACTTGGCGTGCCCTGTGACTCAGAGCCAACTCACCCATGTGTGGAGGATGTGACGCCTCTTACTCGGCGTGTCGTGTGATTCAGAGCCAACTCACCCATGTGTGGAGGATGTGATCGCCTCTCCGCATGTGTATTCCCACCAGCGTCGTATTGGGTGAGCTGCGAAACCGCTCTGTATAGTGGCGGGCCTGCACACATAACATCGGAACAATCAGATCAGATGAGACTAGACCAGGTCAGAACACTGCTCTATGTAATGGCGAGCCAACATACGCAAAGGATTGAGAGTTGATTCGGTCATCATTTAAAAGAGTCGGTTGTATGCATCTGCAAGAACAATGCATGTGCCTATAACGCCCAATAGCCTGGGGCGATCAAGGCAGGTTAAATCAAGTCAGGTCAGGTCAGAGAGATCGCTCTGTGAAATGGCAGGCCTGCTTATCAAGATGCAGGCCAATCCAATCCAATCCAGGTATTATTTGATATCCCCTCGGACAAATTGCAACAGAAAGTCTGTCAACTGTTTTATACCCGGAAATGTGTCCTCTATAACATATCAAAACTATTAAGGAATCCTGGTGGTGGAAAGTTCCATGGCAGCCATGTTTCAGAATGGCCGCCATAAACCTTATATTTCCCAATATCTCCGCTTCTAAATCACATAGAGCTTTTATTTCAAGTGCCAAACATATATTTTCTGGGGCCAGGAATCCAATGACACACATTTCAATAAGCTAAACCTGACGAAAAAGCAATATTCTGATGGACGACATACATGTATAGGTCATAATTATTATAATACTGCATGTAGTTACCATAATACCCGAGCTGTCTGCATAGATTAACTCCAAGACTTCCTGCAGTCCTGATCCAACCATGAGGTGCCAGATGCTTCCCAAGAAACTCATTTCTGTGTCAAAGCCCCCCAAGCGCAAGACTATGTAATTCAAAACACTTCCTGTGGGCTCAGTCTCGATGATCATGAGGGCTTTCCACCATAGTGGTTGGTCAAAGGTGATGATGGGCGTAACACCATGGCAACGAGCATGCTGATACACGAACTTCAGTGTGGAATAGATGCACGTGACATCGCTGGGATTCATGTCGATCAATGGGAGAAACATCACCGATGATTTCCTGGGGTGGTCACCATGGTGCACTAGCTGCACTAATCCAGACCATGCCGGTCTTCACGAGGTGAACATGATAGATGTCTTCCAGAGGAGATCAAAGTCTGCTGTTGGATCCTTTGCCTTCTTGTTGACCAGCTTCTGGTATGCCAGTGTTGTCATACCGCGGCTCTCTTCTTTGTGGTACTGGATAGGAATTCGTCCCACCGTGGAGATATCATTGGAGGTGACCTGCGCCCTGAGGATAGGTCTGCTGGTCTTGGTGGCTGGGGTTATGGCAGCAATCATTCCCATGCCATGGAAGGTATTGTTACCATCCAGGGTACGGATGTTGTGGTCTACATTGTCTGCAGCATACTGAACAAACTCCGAACTGAAGTCGGGTATGTCTGTTCCATGTGACATCACAGCATTCCCTTCAAACCTTTTAACTTACTGATAGGAGCAGCTGAAGCCAAGCTTGCGGAGGGAAGCAATCAAGAAGCGTGATGCAAAGTGATGGTGCATTTGGATCCCCAGTCCAATCTGCAGTGGAGCCAGCAGAACCTGAGGTCGGGCTGCTTGCATAACTGCTTGCCCAATTGAGGCCGTCTTTATGCGCACATTCTTCCCGACAAGCAACACTCCCAGCAGTAGCCTTAGGCTTTCTGGCAGGAAATTGACGTTTTCCTCCTCCAACAGCATGTCAGGGTACAGCTCATGTGATGTCATGACACTTTTTATGTCATCTTTGATCAGTTTAGCTGCCGTTTTGATTAATCTCATCTTCTCTTTTTCAGGATCAGCGGCTATCTCATCTACTGTGTTTCATTGGATTCCTGGCCCCAGAATGTATGTTTAGGCACTTAAAATCAAAACTGTATGTTATTTAGAAGAGAAGATATAGTAAAATATCTGTTTGACGGCGACTATTTTGAAAAATGGCTGCCATTTTCGCTTTTTGGCTAGGTTCAGCTTACCGAAATGTGTTTCATTTGATTCCTTATCCCTGAAAATGTATGTTTAGTACTTAAAATCAAAGCTCTATGTTATTTAAAAGCGGAGATATTGGGAAATATAAGGTTTATGGCGGCCATTTTCCAAAATGGCTGCCATGGCACTTTCTACCACCAGGATTCCTTAAGACTTTTGATGTCATAGAGGACATATTTCTGGTTATAAAACAGTTGACAGATGTTCTGTTGCAATTTGTTCGAGGTTGACCACACTTTTTTCACGAAATGTCTGGACTATTACATAATATTGCGCGATCAGACTATAAGGATAATGTCATACGACAGTTCTGGCACTGTTCATCGTACATTTCCGTCATATTAGGCATTGCGAAGCTGGAAAAATGCAAATGACTGCTTGATCTCGAATACAAAATGTTTCAATTGCAAACAAACGAGCTTGCGTTAGCCTGCACCTGGCGGAATCGGTGTACATTTTGCAGCTCTTGCATCTTGGTAGACGTGTTGGGGCATATGTAAGTTTTTGTTGTTTTTCAGGCTATGATTGATTCAAGTGTTACCGGCATCACTATTATTGATAACCCTTTCTTTCCGTTCAGATCCTCACACCTCGTCTCGTGGAGGGGGCGGATAGTAACCCCCTCTAAAATCCAAACTAAGCATCGCGCACGAAAACGAAAGATGTGTCATCGGAAAGTGCTCAATGAGTATGGTTCGGATCCACCCCCGAAAACAATTTCCCCCCAAAAGTGACCACTAGGAGGGCTAGATTTTCACGACTTTTCACGACGTACATTATGCTTTTGACTCTGGGGAGTTCATTTTGGGGATATTTGAGATATTTTTGAAAAAAAATTAGAATCAGAAAAGGACAGCGAATTCGACTAGGGCCAAATAATTTTTCGCCCTCCCCCCAAAAAATAGTTCTTTTTGGTAATTTCAAAATTTTGAGTATTCAATTTGTCTGTAATTTTCTTTTTCTAATGGGTAGAGCAGGCCGAGAAACGTTGCTGGAAGTCAACATGTCCTAATAAAAATGCTTACTTTAGCCATAATCTTCAATTTGAACTGCAATAGGAAAACATGCAAAATTTATATGTAGTCAAAAATGAAAAAAAGAAAAAAATTCCTCTTGTACGTTTTGTTGCATCCCTAAAGATAAGCAAACGCTGAAAGTTGCATTAAAATATCTGTATCCGTTAAAGCGTGACGACTGGTTGAACGTTTTTGGTGGTGACCTCACTTGACCTTGACTAACTCGGTGACCCTAGAGGATATGACTTCAAATTTTTTTGACACAACATGCCAAATTGATGTCGAAAAAGTATGCCAAATTTTGGCGCGCTTTCGCGCGCTT